>OVBL01000350.1:0-40000 GCA_900406555.1 Pseudoturritis turrita
TGTGGGTCCTTGGTCTCGCACTGGCACCCTTGGCAGCGAGGAGGTGGCAGAGGATTTTGAGGTGCCACAAACTCCTGAACAGGCGGTTCTGGTGCAGCGACTTCTGGGATTTTCTGTTGAGGTACAGCCACTCGTGGCGCTCGGTTTGCTACTGGAACATGTTGCAACAATGGCGCCAACAACTCACGCATACCCTGCATCATAGCGGCACTCAACGCCGCATAATCCAACACAGGAGCAACAACTGCAGGATGCTGAACTCGTTCAGTACCTCCCTGCACTTGTGGCTGACCCGCTTTCTCTTGATCTCCACCACATGCACCAGCCCTATGATTAACTCTCTTCGACGGCATTCTATCCACAAAAGTACCCAAATTAGATCTTACACTTTAACAATACTATAAGTTCCGGACAAACAAAAACAATAGAAATCAAGCACAATTTCTGGAGTTGTGCTCCCTCGTTTTTTAAAAAAAACTGTTAAAACCTTCGAACCCAGCTCCCCGGGTCAGAACCGGAGTAGCAGCCTCACAAATCATGTTCTGGTTACTGATATATCATGGTTTTCACCGGTTTTCAACCATGATATCCATTGTTTTATCGAGTCAAAGTGTGTTTTTAGAGTCTTTTATTTCTTTTATCGAGTCTTTACAGGTTTTAAGTCGTTTTGGAGGAAACACGGAATTTCGGGTGCAATTGGACTTATGAAGATGTGGGATCATGATGAAACTTTGGAAACCTGGTGTTATTTGAAAGGCTTCCCTTGATTGGATTGTGATGAAATTTGGAGACAAGATAGCCACTTGAGTTAGCTTTCATTTGGAGGTGGCTTGAAGTCATTCCGATCAACGGTTAAAAAGTTATGCCATTTTTAACGAAGATATATCAATCTGGCGAGTAGAAGAAGCATATGCAGGAGATGAGACCAGAAAGAGAAAGATCGATCCATCCAAATCTGGATTGATCCATCCAGACAAATCTGGTTTGCAGGAATTTTCCAGACCAGTCCAAATTGATCCATCCAAATCTGGATCGATCCATCCAGACAAATCTGGCGCGCAGAAATTTTTCAGACCAGTCCAGATTGATCCATCCAAACCTGGATCGATCCATCCAGACAGATCTGGCGCACAGGAATTTTCTAGATCGAGCCAGATCGATCCATCCAATTCTGGATCGATCCATCTGCTTCCCAGACGAAAAAGGCAAATTCTGACTTTCCTTTTTAGCCCAAGAATCATCCAAACTCCACCAAATCCGACCCTAGACCTATATATACTTATTTTCAGCCACTTTTGGAGGCTACACTTTTTCTCTACACTTTTTCTCTACACTTTTATTTTCTACACAAGTTTTTAGTTTATTCTCTTTTCAAGCTTTGGGAGAAGATCTCTGAACCCTATTGACAATTTGGAGAAGATTTCTAAACCCTCTTATTTATTTTATTGATTTCATCATGTCTTTAATTATTTCATCTTCTTGTTTCTCTGGATCCATGTCTGAGTAGTTTCATAGTTAGGTTTAGGGTTTCAAGGGAATTTATGAATCATTGAATCAGACATATATAGGTTTTTATCATATTGTCTTCACCTATCGTTGTTCTCATTGCTTAGATTAAATTGATCACTTAATCTCTGATTTTAGGTTTAATCTATTCATCAAAAGTGTTATAGATTGCTTGATAGAACATAGGTGAGCAAATTGTCCTTAGCCAACGAAAGCTGATGTTAAGGCAATTTGTGAACATATCAAACCTGCTCGTTAATGCTTGTTTAGAATTCTAAGATCAAACGACAGTTTAGATTCTTAGGTTACTAGATAAAGTAATTGATACCACGACAGTGGATTGGTTAAACATTCATGTTTGAGTTTAAGACTGCACTTATTATTCCCTGAATAATTGTCTGTTTCATGATCTCTGAATTCCTGCGAATTGCCCTAGACTTAACGCTTGCTTTTAATTGATTTTACATCATTTTTACATTGCTATTTTATTTTACTTTTCAACAAACAATCATATTGCCATCTTAACTTAATTTCACTCATATAGATTCGTAGCGTTTCACTTGGTTCTCGTGGATTCGATCCCTAAATACTACTTCGTTTGCTGTGCACTTGCAGTGATATTTTAGGGTTAAAACTCTGTGTATCAAGTTTTTGGCGCCGTTGCCGGGGACCAATCGCGTTACCTTCGAATTTTTGTTTGAAGTTTAGACTAAGATTTACTAACTTTCTCTCTTGTGTGTTTCAGGTTTATGCAAAGAAGAAGCAAAGGAGCTGACAACCTTTTCAACTTCAATAACCAGGAACTTGAAAGGTTAGAGAGAGAAAACAAGAAGAAAAAGTCGAATCAAATCACAATGGGTGATCAAATCGACAACAAGGCATTTGCTACTGCAGCTGAGGTTCAGAGGCTACAAGAGCAGTTGCAACAGTTGCAGCAACTGCAACTGCGACAACAACACCAGCGACCGCCTGCGATTGGGGATGCAGACACTCCCCATACCTTCTACCAGAACAGAGCTGCTATCTGTCCACCAGTCGTTGCAAGGCAGGATTATGAGATCAAGCCTCAGATGATCGGATTGGTGAAGCAGCACGTGTTCCATGGTCTACCAGCTGAAAATCCGATGGACCACATAGAGAATTACAAGGAGATCTGCAGCACTACTAAGTCGAATGGGGTACCAACTGATTACATAAAGTGCAAACTCTTTCCTTTCTCTCTGGCAGACAAGGCATCGAGATGGCTCAAGTCTCTACCTCCTGGATCGTTGACCACTTGGGATGAATGCAGAGCTGCTTTCTTGGATCACTTCTACACCAAATCCAAGACGGCTTCGCTGAGGAACAACATCACTACCTTCCAACAACATTCAGGAGAGTCTTTCTGTGAGGCTTGGGAGAGGTTCAAGGAGTATCGCAGAGAGTGCCCTCATCATGGATACTCGGATCGACAGATCCTTAGTATCTTCTACGATGGAGTCGAGTGGGATTACAAGAATGCTCTCAATGTTGCTAGCAATGGGGACTTCATGACTTAGAGTAAGGAAGGAGCCTACCAATTGATTGAGAACTTGGCTGCAAGTTCCAACAATCGCTGTGCGGAGTATGATAGGTCCAAGCGTGTCCACAGCGTCGAGTCTCAGAAAATTGATGAGCTGAATGAGAAGGTAAATCAGCTATTGAAGGCAAGTCAAGGCCAAAGAGGTGTTCAGTTTTGTGAAAGTTGAACAGACCCGATTTTCTACCAGGAATTTGCTGAAGAAGGGGTTGATGAGTTGCAAGAGGTGAACTATGTGAATGGACAAGGTTTCGTGCAAAACAGGGATTTCAACCAGAATTACAGAAATCACCTGAATCTGTCATATAGGAGCACGAACGTCAAAAATCCATAAGATCAAGTCTACCCACAGCAAGTGAACGTTCATGGTCAACAATTTCAGGGAAAACCAACCGTGCAAAACGCGGGCGTTCCTGCTTTTCAGGGGTTTTCAAGACAGACTGGCGTGCAAAACCAGGGTTTCCCGAAGAACTTCTCTCAGGGTTTTCAGGGAAATCAGTCCGTGCAAAATCCGGGCCAGAACATATTTCAAGGGGGATTTCCACAGAAACAGCCATTCAATAACTTCCAACCAATGATACAAACCCCATTCCAAGCCTCTACAAGCTCTGCGAACAACTCTGGTGATGATCTCAAGGTTCTTATGCAGCAGCTCTTGCTCAACCAGCAGAAAACTGCTAGCGAGATCAATGTCAAGGTGGACAGCATGTACAATGATCTCAATGGTAAGATTGAATCTCTCTCCACTCATGTGAAGAAGCTTGACACTCAGGTCGCTCAGATCTCAGCATCAGCCAATCGACCACTAGGGACTCTTCCAGGAAAAGTTGAGACAAATCTCAGAGAACACTGCAATGCAATATCAGTTCAGAGTAAGATGGAGATTGAACCAGCACCGCTTAAACCAGAAGAATTAGAGGTAGCTACAGAGTTATTACCGTACATCCCTAGAATTCCATATCCTCAAGGACTGAAGAATCGTATTGACAAAGGGAGGCTAGCTGAATTCAATAAGATGGTGAAAGAGCTTTCTCCTGATATCTCGTTTGAAGATGCATTTAGAGGTAATCCTGCATATTGGAAGTTTGCTAGAGATACCAGAGAAAGTCTTACAGTTGTCAAGGCCCTCTTTGTTGAAGCAAGGAATACACCACCTCCTATGAAGATCTTGCCTAAGGTGGAAGATCCTGGGAAATTTGTGGTTCCATGCTCTATTTCAGGAGTTGAATTTGATGAATCTCTCTGTGATTCTGGATCTTCTATTAATCTCATGTCAAAGGCTATTGCAGAGAAACTTGGGATTACTGAGATGAGACCTGCTCAGATATCTCTCAAGTTTGCAGATTCTTCCACCACGATTCCACATGGCACCATTCATGACTTACATGTTCAAGTAGGAAATTGTCTTGTTCCTACTGATTTCCAGGTGGTGGAGATGATTAAGGATTCTGATATGCCTCTGATTCTTGGGAGACCGTTTATGGCGACAGTGGGTGCAGTTGTGGATTTGCCTAATAGAAGAGTCTCATTCTCCAATATTGACAAAAATTTCTTCTACAAAGCCATACCCACTAATGAAGCAACCAAAATTGCATCTTGTGTGACCATTATCAGTGGAGAGAAGTTGCTAATTGAGACAACGAATGAGCCTGTTGCTAAGAGTGAGGTCAAAGAAGTCTTGGATGGAGACCCTCACATCGTTAACAAGGAAGCCCGTCAAAAGAACACGGCCAAGGAGAAGGTGAAGAGCCAAAGAATCAAGGGAGATTCTCATATAACTCTAGTACCTAAGAGACTTGTAGGAGACACGATTGAGTACAAGGTGAAGTGCAAAGGAACTTCAAAGCCTTTCTCCAAGGTTAGAGCTATTCTCACTCCAAAGTTTAAAGAGAAGGGTGCAGAAGCTGTGAAATAAATGTTGAGCAAGGTTCTAGAGTTTCAGATAACTGATCGGAGAACTTTTTTTGGAGCAAGTTCCCATGCTCATCTTCCTGACTGATACATGAGACCGAAGTCAAGCTAATGACTCAAAACAAGCGCTTGGTGGGAGGCAACCCACCGGTAAGTTTTTCTCTTCTTTTTTTTATTTTATTTCTTTGCGTTTATTTTGCCTTCCTCTTGATTTATTTTCACACCGAGACGGTGTGAAGTAAGTCTGGGGGAAGGTATTCATCATTTACTAATGTTATTTTCTTTTTCTTTTGTTTTCTCTTTGAGTCAGTCCAAGTCAGTTTATTGAGTCAAATCTGTTGGAAACTATGATCTTTCTCTTGGTTTAGTGTGTGACTATTTCATCTGAGTGACCATTGCTATAGAATCAGTTGAGATCCGACTAATGAAAAATCCAAAGGCTGATCAGTTAACTAGAGACGTCCATATTTCCAACAGAATCCACTAAGCCTGAGCTAATTTCTGAGCTCTTCCTTTTACCTCATCAGACGTGATTGATGTTCATAGGGCTTGACTCCTCGTTCGTTGCCTGAAAAATGCATCATGTGTGAAACATAATGGTACTCCTCTCCATTATTCTAAGTTAAATAAAAACAGAAAAGATGAAAGGATTTTCTTTCGAGTAAAGGGCTAGGAAAATTTCCCGTGATCCCATTATTTTACTTTGAGAGGAATGATCACACAAATGTTGGAAGCGAGGTTAGGAAAATTTCCCGTGATACCATTATTCGCCTACACCTTTGAAAAAAAAAAAAAAAGAAAATAAAAGATGAGAACAAAGAATAAGTCTGGGGGAGAGAAAGAGTACCAAGGATTGTATGGATAGTTGTCATGGCAAAGGACGGGAATGAGTATAAGGTTCTTGACATTGATATCACTGATGAGACCCAGCAATGAAAGGCTTATGGACAATGTTGCGAAATTGTGGGTTGAATCTAGGAGGCTTCGAATGTCCGCGGAGAAGTACATGGTGGTTCGATTGAGATTGGTTTTCCAGTGTGTGGATTATGAGATGAATGGTCATTACAACGCTCTGAAGAGAAGGTGAGTTTCCTCGTTTTCAAACTTCTTTCACAAACTAAGTTCTTTGTTTTGCTTGAGGGCAAGCAAAGGCTAAGTCTGGGGGAGTTGATATATCATGATTTTCACCGGTTTTCAACCATGATATCCATTGTTTTATCGAGTCAAAGTGTGTTCTTAGAGTCTTTTATTTCTTTTATCTAGTCTTTACAGGTTTTAAGTCGTTTTGGAGGAAACACGGAATTTCGGGTGCAATTGGACTTATGAAGATGTGGGATCATGATGAAACTTTGGAAACCTGGTGTTATTTGAAAGGCTTCCCTTGATTGGATTATGATGAAATTTGGAGACACGATAGCCACTTGAGTTAGCTTTCATTTGGAGGTGGTTTGAAGTCATTCCGATCAACGGTTAAAAAGTTATGCCATTTTTAACGAAGATATATCAATCTGGCGAGTAGAAGAAGCATATGCAGGAGATGAGACCAGAAAGAGAAAGATCGATCCATCCAAATCTGGATTGATCCATCCAGACAAATCTGGTTTGCAGGAATTTCCCAGACCAGTCCAGATTGATCCATCCAAATCTGGATCGATCCATCCAGACAAATCTGGCGCGCAGAAATTTTTCAGACCAGTCCAGATTGATCCATCCAAACCTGGATCGATCCATCCAGACAGATCTGGCGTACAGGAATTTTCTAGATCGAGCCAGATCGATCCATCCAATTCTGGATCGATCCATCTGCTTCCCAGACGAAAAAGACAAATTCTGACTTTCCTTTTTAGCCCAAGAATCATCCAAACTCCACCAAATCCGACCCTAGACCTATATATACTTATTTTCAGCCACTTTTGGAGGCTACACTTTTTCTCTACACTTTTTCTCTACACTTTTATTTTCTACACAAGTTTTTAGTTTATTCTCTTTTCAAGCTTTGGGAGAAGATCTCTGAACCCTATTGACAATTTGGAGAAGATTTCTAAACCCTCTTATTTATTTTATTGATTTCATCATGTCTTTAATTATTTCATCTTCTTGTTTCTCTGGATCCATGTCTGAGTAGTTTCATAGTTAGGTTTAGGGTTTCAAGGGAATTTATGAATCATTGAATCAGACATATATAGGTTTTTATCATATTGTCTTCACCTATCGTTGTTCTCATTGCTTAGATTAAATTGATCACTTAATCTCTGATTTTAGGTTTAATCTATTCATCAAAAGTGTTATAGATTGCTTGATAGAACATAGGTGAGCAAATTGTCCTTAGCCAACGAAAGCTGATGTTAAGGCAATTTGTGAACATATCAAACCTGCTCGTTAATGCTTGTTTAGAATTCTAAGATCAAACGACAGTTTAGATTCTTAGGTTACTAGATAAAGTAATTGATACCACGACAGTGGATTGGTTAAACATTCATGTTTGAGTTTAAGACTGCACTTATTATTCCCTGAATAATTGTCTGGTTCATGATCTCTGAATTCCTGCGAATTGCCCTAGACTTAACGCTTGCTTTTAATTGATTTTACATCGTTTTTACATTGCTATTTTGGTTACAAAAGGTAGGTAACCAAACATATCACACACGGATCATTTCCTGGTTACAAAAGCCAGCTTCTCTACAGAAAGCTGGTAAAAGACAGAATCACACCGAATTTGATCCTGGGTTAAGTTCAAAAAATAGTTATACATGCCAAGAAAATAGAAATGTGTTAGATCTAAACATTAAAACGCAATGACACAGTAGCAGCTCCCCATGCAGCTATGCCTTCCTATTCCTATTATTCTTGGCTTTGGCGGCTGTGTCCTCCTCTAAGTGATCAGACTCAGAATCAGCCTCATCTCCCCCTGCTTGATAGCAAACTAAGATAAAAATATCCAAATCAGCACAAACAAGAGCATAAGGGAGAAAAACTTACCTGCCAAAGCGTCCTCAAGGATCTGAATGATCAGTTTCGCGGCTTTGCGCAGCTTGGACTCCCTTTTTCACTCTGAACACCCTTCTTGAAGGTCTTGACCTTTCGCATTGGCTCCCCTTGAATCGCGGGCGAAGAGTGTTGATCCTCCAACAGCTGGTAGATCAAATTCGGATAGGGCAGGAAGAACTTAGACTCAGGAGAGAGTGCCAGTAGCATCACATGATCAAACACAAGCTTTCCAAAGTTGAAAGGAATCTTGTGAGCCATCTTGAACAGAACCTTGAAACGAGTCTTGTTCTTGTAGCCTGGGTTTTTTGTGGGATACCAGTTTAAACTGTAGATTTTGAGCAATGCATTCTTGTCAGCAGCATACTGAGTAGCAGAAGTGATTCCACCCAAAGTATTGATCTTATCCCCAGTCATGAACTTAGCCAAAATAGCCTCAGAGATCTTGACATCAGCAACCAGATCCTCAGTAGCATCCACATCAGGCAAACCAAACAGAGCATTAATCCTCGCCGGTGAGAACTCATACTCATGACCTCGAACCCAAACAATGACTGAATCATCCTTAGTCTTCACACCAGGTAGATGTGCCCAGAACTCTCTGACAACATCAACTTTAAACGGTTTCACATGCATGACCGTAGCTAAGGACCCAGCATCCTTGAAAATCCTTTCGACCTCCGTAGCATAGGCCTCAAAATCCACCATTCGTTCTTCATGAAATAGATGAGACAAGAAAAGCTCATACCTTGATTGTGCAGCGGAATACATGAACCTGGTGTCATCAAACACAACCTTAGATCCAGACGTTTGTGTCCTCATAGATCGGACCCGTGACGATGGACCCTCAGCCTTGCAGGGAGGAAGATGACTCTTCTTCTTCTCTGGAGCCGTCATTTCATCCTCAGAGGAACCAAGAACCTCAATCGGTTGTTCTGACCCAGCAGCAAATTCAGATCCAGAGTAAATTGAGACCTTGTTGTTCTAACTCTTCAAGGAGCGATAGAACTTCCTTGGATGACGACACCCATCAGTCTCTGAATCGACACCCACCTGTGAACCCACATGTTCGTCCACACTAACCATGGGTGAAACCCTAGGTGGTGGTGGAGAGGGAATCGGAGAGACAGCCCGTGGCGGCGACACTGATGCGAGTGGAGGACAGTACGAAACCATCACCATGCAAATCGAATCCATAGGATCGGCGACTGTTGGATTCGTCACAGCCATATCTGGGCTAGACACAACCTCATGAAACCCATCGGACCCGGCAGAGCCCGTCGAAGACGACGATGACTGTTGAACAAAAGAGCGGAGATTAGAAAAGATGGCTTTCATCTTGAAGAATAGAGTTTTGCGATTACAACGGAAAAGGAAGAAGAAGTTAAGAATCTTTAGAGAAACAATAGAGCAAAAACCGTTCACTTCCCCCCTTTTTCCTTCTTTTAATTGACGTGACATACAAAATCCTAGATTCTTCCCTCCAAACTCGTTATTGGGCCTGCACACAATTAATTTAGGCCTGACATACACGGACCTGAAACCACTCGCAAACCCCATTAGTGCAACTTTGTGATATAACACACAGAACGCCAATCAAGAACATGTTTGGTTCTTTTTCTCTCTCCAACAGATATTTTAAAACATAGGAAACACTACTAGATAGTCAAAATAAAATATCACACAAACGTTAAGCGACCCAGAAAATGATAGTCCACATGAGTTTTTGAGTTTTAAAGATATGTCGTTTACCTTGGAAATCCGTTGTATGATCAGTGTGGTCTAAAGACTTTATCCAAGATACGCACCAAAACATGTCAAAACATTTGATATGAAAATAGTTCAGTCCCTGGGTTTGGTGGCTAGTCACTTCGCACTGGCATGTCCGCATCCCAGACAATCTAGCTTTCAGCTTGGTGGTCACTTCGATATAGCTAGAAATCTCTCTGAAAGAGTGGCTTTGAACAGATGTATGTACCATCACTTGACTTCTCAGGATTCAGACATTGTAGCCTGTTTGGCGAGGGAAATCAGTCAGAGAATGCCATCACTTGACTTATCAGGCATATGAGCAGGTGAATAAGCTCAAGAGGTGCTTCCTTTTCTTATTTTTCCTTTTTTTCTTTCTTTTATTCTGTTTTATTTGCAACCCCCATTCTCTTTCCTGATGATTGTATACTTTGCAGTATAGCTTGGGCATCTTGAGACAAAAGCATCACTTTGATTTTCAGCTTTCTGTGACCACAGTCATTTGCACTACTTTTTATCTTTTGAATGATCGTATACATATATCTGGAGCATCCTGACACATAAACATCACTTTGATTTTCAGTTTGCTGTGACAGGAGTTTCTTTGCCTCAACTCTTCCTCTTCTTCCAGCCTTTTTTACCATAACCTCAATGCACACACTTGTACTCGACGATACAGAACCGGCATGACAAACAGCTTTTTTCCACCAAACACTACATAAACATGGACCAAAAATATTTGAAAACAAGGTTTTGAAAACTTCTTTTAGACATGTTCCAGCACCTGTCACTGTCTCAATATACAAAGCTAAACAAGTAAGTTAGATTTCACAAATGCCAATAGCCTTTTCTTAGATTAACGAATCGGTTAAAATCAAGAGCTTTTGTGAATAAATCAGCCAGTTGGAAATCAATGCCCACATGTTCAACTACAATCAGTTTTTCCTCAACAAATTCACGGATAAAATGATGCATGATATCTATGTGTTTTGTGTGTGAATGCTGAACATGGTTTTTATTAGCAATATTGATGGCACTTTGATTATCACATTGCACTAACAGGGAATTAGAAAGTGTACCATAATCTACAGCCATCTGTTTCATCCAAAGGAGTTGTGTGCAGCAGCTCCCCAATGCAATGTACTCTGCTTCAGCCGTTGATAGAGATTCACTATTATGTTTCTTGCTATGTCATGACACAAGGTTGTTCCCCATAAAGAAACATCCACCACTTGTGCTTCTGCGATCATCCAGAAAGCCAGTCCAATCAGCATCACAATATCCAGCCATATTCTTATTGGTATCCTTGGTGTAATAGATACCCAGATCAGCAATTCCCTTCACATACTTGATAATCCGCTTCACGGCTTGAAGATGAGATATCTTTGGCTTAGCCTGATATCTGGTGTGGGGGTCGAAATCAACACAATTAGAATTTGTCGGAGGTTTGTTAAGAGGGATGAAATTTCTGCGGATGAACCACGAACAGAGAGATCCAAAGATGGTTTTTATTGAGCTGTTTAGAAAAAGCGTTTCGTACAAGTGTTTGAGAGCAAAAAAGTCTACGGTTTTTGCTAAGTAAATTCCGGATCCCTTTTTCAAAGGATGTACATAGATATATATACTCATTTGAGTCGGCCAGGTCAATCCTAAGGAAATAATGAAAATTTCCTAATCTTTCAGGATTTCCGTTTTAGTAAGTCGGCCTGACTTCGTGGGCCTTTGCATCGTTGCAGGCCGAAGATTGGCTTGTTGTCTTTGCATAGAAATGACTTCGGCCGCGTCGTCTTCTGGCTTCGTATAGATTTGACTTCGCCTAGACAGTTTCGTATGACATTGGCTTCGGCCAGGATTGTCTTCGGCAGCTTTGACTTCGGCTAGACAGCTTCGTATAGAAATGACTTCGGCCAGGCAACTTCGTATAGAAATGACTTCAGCAAGACAGTTTCGTATAGAAAGGACTTCGGCAAGAAAATTTCGTATAGAAATGACTTCGGCCACGTCGTCTTCTGGCTTCGTATAGACTTGACTTTGGCCAGGCAACTTCGTACAGATTTGACTTCGGCAAGACAGTTTCGTATAGAAATGACTTCGGCCGCATCGTCTTCTGGCTTCGTGTAAAATTGACTTCGGCCAGACAGTTTCGTATGGTTTTGACTTCGGCCAGAAAGTTTCGTATGGTTTTTACTTCGGCCAGAAAGTTTCGTATGGTTTTGACTTCGGCCAGACAGTTTCGTATGGTTTTCACTTCGGCAAGGCAGTTTGGCTGAAGTGGACAGCTTGCCGAAGTGGATCGCTTGGCCGAAGTGGACTGCTTGGCCGAAGTGGACTGCTTGGCCGAAGTGGACTGCTTGGCCGAAGTGGACAGCTTGGCCGAAGTGGACAGCTTGGCCGAAGTGGACAGCGTGGCCGAAGTGGACAGCTTGGCCGAAGTGGACAGCTTGGCCGAAGTGGACAGCTTGGCCGAAGTGGACTGCTTGGCCGAAGTTGACTGCTTGGCCGAAAGTGGACAGCTTGGCCGAAGATATGGTGATGTTCGCAATAAGCCGTTTCGCCGTAAGTTCCTTGGCCCCTGGTCCACGTGCTACTCCATATTCCTCTTCCTCGGTCCTGACCTCGTCCTTGCCCATAGCTTGACGAATCAACTTGGTAGTTATGGGCTCCTTTGAATCCCCCTCGTGTTGGATGTATCCAGGGCCTTGGTTGCCCTTTTCTGTTGTTCGGTGGGTTCGGAGCAGAGGGAAGGTGGTTCGTGGACTTCCCCTTTCCGTGCTTCTGGGCTAGGATCTTCACTTCTTCTTCGTTGGAGGCAAAGTCCGTCGCTCGGTGCAATGCATCCTGGATCGTGGTTGGTGCGTTCAACGCAATCTCCTTCCGAAAATCGGAGTCGAACCACAGGGCTTTCTTTAATGCTTTCAGTGCGGCTTCGTCACTTATCCCTTCTACCTTCGATAGTACTGACTTGAACCATCCGATGAAGGTTCGCAATGTCTCGTTCTGTCCTTGCCCCATGGTCCACAGATCCGCATCGGATGTTCGGCGTTCCATGAATATAGCATAATGTTTAAGGAACGCCGACGACAGCTGATTGAAATTGTCGATCGAATTTCTTCCCAGCCTGGAGAACCATTGGAGAGTTGGGCCTTTAAGGTGCTCAACGAACAAGAGACATTGTCCCGCGTCTTCTTCTCCTTCTCTGAAGTTTTCTCGTCCCATCGCTATTGTGAAGGCGGTCAAGTGCTCCTTTGGATCAGTTTTACCTTCATACACTGGTATCTTCATCTTCCCCAGATCAGAAACCCTTGCCTTAGTGATTCAAGTCGTGAATGGGGTGGTCTGTGCTTCTTCAAGCACTCGGTCGAGTTCGGGAGCCTTGCTAGTGGCCCTATGCATCTTAGATCGAACGAATTTCATCTCGGCGGCAGCTTGCTCCATGCCTACCCGGATTTCGGCCATCTCCTCCTTTTGGGCTCGGATCATCGCTTTGCGCTCTTCCTCGATCTGGGCTCGTTGGGCCCAGAGGATGTTCTCCTCTTCTTCGGTGAGGTCCTGATCATGGCCAAGGTTGGTGTTGCTTCGTTCGTTTCGAGTTTGGGTCGCACCCGTGAGTTCAGCTTTGCTGCGGTGTTCCGAGTCGTGTTCACCCTCTGGGTTGTCCTCCAGGTTGATCACTGGATTCATTCCGCCCATAGTCTGCGTGTTTGCCTCCTGCGGTATCGCATTCAGTTCAGCGGTCGTGGTTGGTTGGTTTGTAGGGAGCAATCCGCCTTGGGTTCTCGGCGCATGGTGGGGTGTTGAAAAATCGAGGGCCATTGGGTTGAGACGTTGAAGAGGGTGCCTCATTAGGTCAACTCCTGAGCCTCTACCACGGGCTCGGCTCGCCGTTGTAAGGACTTCGAGCTTATCGGTCATCGTTGTGTTTAGCTTGTCCTGCTCCTCCGCCTTCTTGAGCAGCGTCTCCAGCATCGTCTTGATCTGTGATAGGGCCTCTGGGCTCGTCTCCACGACTGCAGGCGTTGGTGTATCTGTTGCTCCAGATCCATAGATCACCGTGTCCTGCGGGTCGTCCGTTCGTCCGTCGCTAGTAATCTTCTTCGAATCATTCGTGCGGTGGTTCCTTGGAGTAAGAAAGTTTCAAAATCCCCCTCCTTCTAGCGCCAAATTGTGGGGTCAAAATCAACACAATTAGAATTTGTCGGAGGTTTGTTAAGAGGGATGAAATTTCTGCGGATGAACCACGAACAGAGAGATTCAAAGATGGTTTTTATTGAGCTGTTTAGAAAAAGCGTTTCGTACAAGTGTTTGAGAGCAAAAAAGTCTACGGTTTTTGCTAAGTAAATTCCGGATCCCTTTTTCAAAGGATGTACATAGATATATATACTCGTTTGAGTCGGCCAGGTCAATCCTAAGGAAATAAGGAAAATTTCCTAATCTTTCAGGATTTTCGTTTTAGTAAGTCGGCCTGACTTCGTGGGCCTTTGCATCGTTGCAGGCCGCAGATGGGCTTGTTGTCTTTGTATAGAAACGACTTCGGCCGCATCGTCTTCTGGCTTCGTATAGAGTTGACTTCGCCCAGACAGTTTTGTATGAAATTGGCTTTGGCCAGGATTGTCTTCGGCAGCTTTGACTTCGGCCAGACAGCTTCGTATAGAAATGACTTCGGCCAGGCAACTTCGTATAGATTTGACTTCGGCAAGACAGTTTCGTATAGAAATGACTTCAGCAAGACAGTTTCGTATAGAAATGACTTCGGCCACGTCGTCTTCTGGCTTCGTATAGACTTGACTTCGGCCAAGCAACTTCGTATAGATTTGACTTCGGCAAGACAGTTTCGTATTGAAATGACTTCGGCCGCATCGTCTTCTGGCTTCGTGTAAAATTGACTTCGGCCAGACAGTTTCGTATGGTTTTGACTTCGGCCAGACAGTTTCGTATGGTTTTCACTTCGGCCAGAAAGTTTCGTATGATTTTGACTTCGGCCAGACAGTTTCGTATGGTTTTCACTTCGGCAAGGCAGTTTGGCCAAAGTGGACAGGGCTTGCCGAAGCCAGGCTTGCCGAAGTGGGCTATTGCCGAAGCCAAGGCTTGCCGAAGCCAGGGCTTGCCGAAGCCAAGGCTTGCCGAAGCCAGGGCTTGCCGAAGCCAAGGCTTGCCGAAGCCAGGCTTGCCGAAGTGGAGCTCTCCCTTGTTTGCCGATGTGAAGGCCTGGCCGATGTGAGCTGTTGCCGAAGCCAGGGTTTGCCGAAGCCAGGGCTTGCCGAAGCCAAGGCTTGCCGAAGCCAGGGCTTGCCGAAGCCAAGGCTTGCCGAAGCCAGGGCTTGCCGAAGTGGAGCTTGCCGAAGCCAGGGCTACGTTAGCCAAAGTTTCCGCGTTTGGCTGAAGTCTCCCCCTGCTTTGCCGAAGTCTCCATGCCGAAGCGAAGCTTCCTTGGCCAGAAATGGAGCTGCTTTGGCCAGAATGGCCTCTCTTGTGCTTAAGTGGACTCGTACAGAAATGACTTAGGCACAATTTCGGCCTTGTCCGATTCTTCGTATTTTCATACTTAGCCATTTTCCCATTGATCACAGCTGAGTGGGTTTTGACCCCAACAGTTAGCCCCCCAGCTCGGTAGTTTCAGTGATGATAGTGCCGAGGTAGAGGAAGTCCAAGCTGGGATCAATGTACCGTGCCGATTGGTACGAGCTGAGCCGACATGACACTGAGTCCGTTGTTTTTTGATATCTGCCAGGTTCTTTGTCTTCAGACTGATAATCTTTTTTCCAGTAGAAATTTTTTCATTCAACTGTGTTTTGGCACAACTTCCAATGTATGATGACATCATCTTTTTCTTTATGAGCCTATATATGCTCCCCCTTCTCCTCACTTCCTCTTCACTTCTTCACTTCTCAAAAATCTCAAGGTAATCTTCTCTCCTCCCTTCTCTCTCCTTCTCTTGAAGATTTTTTTTTTTAGGTTGTTTTTGTGTTTTTTTTTCTCTGAAATTGTTTTCGGCCGAAGTCTTTTCTGCCGAAGTAATCTTTTGTCGAAGTGGTGTTCGGCAGAAATCCTTTTTCGCCGAAGTGATTTCCTTTGCTGGGCGAAATGGAGAGTCCTTTCAATGTAAAAATCGAGATGGAGAATTGGAGTTCCGATTGTGTTAGGATAAGGCAAGACGCGAGTCTTCGGGCGTGTTCTTCAAAACGGCGAGTTTCTAAAGGCGGATACAAGCACGAGGCACCTGATCCACCAGGATCTACTCTCTCCACTGCTGAATCTTTGGAGACCCTCAGGAACCGGTTTAACATTTCTGAAGAAATTGAATTCATCCTTCCATCGCCATTGGATCGGGCCGGTGAGCCTCCAAAAGGGTGTTTTACCTTGTACGAGAGTTGTTTTTATATGTGCTTTATGTGGTTCCCAATACCAGGGGTCATCCTTGGGTATATGTGGAAGCATAGACTGGCCCTGGCGCAAATAACTCCGCGGGGAATTCGACACCTGGTTGGGATCGTGGTCCGCAGCTTCGAGTGTGGCGAAGAAGTCACCGTGGATCACTTGCTGAACCTGCTATCCTTTCGGACATTTCGCTCCAAGGATTCGCTTCTTTACTCCCTTTCGAACAAAGCTTACCGCAAAATTATCGGAGGATTCCCAAGTAAAGACAGATATTGGGAGGATTATTTCTTCTTTGTGCCCATTTCCGAGGCTTCGGTTGGTGCATAATGGGTTAGCAAAATTAGGACCACGTGGAGAAAAATCGGTAGCCGATCTATAGCTTTACGAGCTTTTCTGTCTTGTTGAACATCTCATAACTTTCCACCTTGTTTGTTGGTTTTGCAGTTCCTAATCCGCTCCTGACGTGTCCTCCGGACATAATCACGCTTTGCGAGACTCTAGCTTCCGGTGAGTGCGATTGGCAAAGAGATTTTACTCTTCAAAGAGTAGAGAGAGCGCGGGCACAATACTTTGGATATTATTCTCCGAGTTCAACTCCTTCATCTTCTTCTAGCAGAATGAAGAGAACCATGGGGAAAAGACCGTCTGTTCGTGAAAGGATGGAGGCCGAAAACCGCACCGCAATGGAGCAGGCAGAGGTCGGCCGAACTGAGATTTCTGCGGAGCAGCTAAGTGCTACCCTTGTTTTTCCCTCGGGCGACTCATCTGTTGAACCGTCCGCGCTGGCTCCGTCGATCCCCATCGTGAGAGAGGTCGTGTTGGGTCTTGGGCGTTTGGACTTGCCTCCGGTTCATCGCAGAAAGGGCAAGGCTGCGGCTACAAGTGAGGATGCCGATCAGGTGAGGCCAGTCTGGAGACGTGCCCCGGCAAAGGCTGACAGAGGGAAAGATCCTCAAAAGGATGACGCTCCTGGACGAAAAAGCGTAACGCATCGGTTCGCAGTGCTGCCGAGCACAAGCTGCCTTCGCAGCCTGTATCTCAGCCGTTTGCTTCTGAAATGGTTTGCGACAATGCGTCGGCATCGGCCACTCTCTTCTCCAAGATTCTCTCTAAGGGGGATTGCTTTCCTCCTCCTGATACTCTATCCCGGAGCAACCCATATGCCGAAATGTCTCGCCGTGGTACTAAGGTAGTTTGCGTTGACCTTCTTTCGTACTTTCTTGAAAATGCGATGCCTGATCTCTCTTCTCTTCCTGTTCAGCTTGTGGCCTCTATTAACAAGATGACGTCCGGTTACGAGGCGGACATCCGTAAGAACGCGAGGAGAGCCGAGCGTGCACGGAAAATGGCCAAAGAGCTTCGAACAAAGCTTAACAAAGCCGAGCGCGAGCGCGATGCTGCAACGGATATAGCGTCGAAATAGAAGGAGGACCTGGAGTCCTATCGGGTCCAGCAGGAGGCTCAAGTTGCCGAGCTTCAGCGGATGTTGAGCTCGGAGAGGGCCATGACCGATAAGAAGGTTGAACGGGCTAAGAAGGGGGCGATGCGCAGAATGGCCGAGAAGTTTCAATCTAAAGTCGACCAAGCCAAGGAGAAGGTTAAGATCTTGGGCGAATCGTCAAAGAACAGCGTCGTCGATCTTGCCCAAGTTGACGGGAACCTTGAACTCCTTGCGCTGCTCCGCGGTGACGAACTACCTTCGTTGGATGCCGAAATTGAGAAACTCCAGGGATGGAGAGCGAGGTACGCTGGTGCCGATGACGAGTTTGATAGGCTGGTCGCCTTATTGGGGAACGACCTAGTGGTCTCGCCGATCTCTGAAAACTCGGCCGACGTTGCGCTTGGTAATGAGTCCATTGAGGCGTTAGCGGCGGATGTCAGCGTTCGCGTATTCTCTGGATCCAGCAGGGGTAAGCTTGGTTTGACTTTGCTTGGTTCGAACGAAGCCTCCGAATCCGAGATGACGGCCGAATCCTCCGACGATGATTAGTGTGTGTCTTCAAGGGTTAAGGTATGACGATGGGAACTGCCCAAGTCATCATTTTAATTATGCTTTGACGTTATTTGGACATGGTGCCTGGACGGCTTTATCCATATTGACTTGTTATGTTCGCCTTGTGGCTTTGGCTTTTGTTGTGTCGTTTCTTTGTTGTTGAAACTTGTTGCTTGAATGGTTGTTTTTATCCAAGGAGGACTGATCTGTTTTGCTACAGTTTGTGTTGGTGTTAACACCGACGATTCGTTTGTTTCTTTTGGAATGATTACGTTAGTGTAAGCATACTTGCTTCGATTATGAGCACAAGTGTTTTGACCAACGATTTGTTTGTTGGCTTTTTGGATGACCATTTCGGTTTACGGATATGCTACCGTAAGCGTATCCGCTCCGACAATGGACATGTAGTACTGTTGTGACCAACGATTTGGTTGTTGGGTTTTAAGATGAACATTTCAATTTACGGGTATGCTACCATAAGCATATCCGCTCCGACAATGGACACAGTTATTTATATAGTGCTCGCTTTTAATCCGCTAGGATGAAGAGAGGTGCCTGTTTTAGTTAGGACTTTAAGTGATTCGTGAAAGGTGCGTATGTGATGCCTGTTCCCGTTAAGGCTTTAGTAACCCGTGGAGGGTGTGATATGACGAAAATTGCTTCGAGAAGCTTGCATTAAGTAGACGCGGAGTCTATTACAAAGGTGGGAGTATACGAGTATACGTACCCACTCCCCCCCCCTTTTTTATAGGAGGGGGGTAGCTGAAACCATCCAAAGACGAGCTGCCTACGTACCCTTTGCAGGGATCAAGCCAGCCCGTAGTTCATGTGAAGTATCTTAAATATAGTACTTCTTGAGGTGCATTGCATTCTATGATCTTGGTATTGGAACGTCAGACATGTTGGCGAGTTCGTACACTCCGGGTCGAACTACTTTCGTGATTTTGTAAGGTCCTTTCCAGTTTGCTCCGAGTTTGCCGGCATTCCGCTCTGCAGTATTCTGGAAAACTTTCCGTAGGACCAGGTCTCCTTCGTAGAACGGTCGATTTCGTACGTGAGAGTTGTAGTATTTTGCCGCTGCGTTCTGGTAATTCTGAATTCGGATCAAGGTTTGATCCCGTCTTTCGTCGATCAAGTCCAACTCATCAAGTATCAACAAGTGATTGAGTCCTTCTTGCTCTGGGAGTAGTCTTCGGCGGACTCCAGGAAAATTTATCTCTGGTGGAATGAGCACTCCGTCCCATAGACGAGAGCGAACGGAGTTTCGTTGGTTGCTCGTCGCGGTGTATTTCTATGAGACCACAATACACCTTCCAGTTCGTCGGCCCATCGGCCTTTCTTCTGGTCGAGGCGTTTCTTGAGACCGTCGAGAATCGTTTTGTTTATTGCTTCAGCCTGGCCGTTGCCTTGTGGATATCATGGGGTTGATTTGCTTAGCCGGATCTTCCACTTCTCGCAGAAAGCTTCGAACCTTGTGGAAATGAACTGTGATCCATTATCGGTGACGATCTCGTATGGGACTCCATGTCGACATATGATGTTCCTCCATACAAAACTTTTGACTTGTGCATCCTTGATGCTGGCATACGAATCTGCCTCCACCCACTTTGAAAAATAGTCTGTCAGGACCAGTAAGAATCGTTTCTGCTTTGACGGATGCAAAGGTCCAACGATGTCCATGGACCATCGCATGAATGGATAGGCGATGATATTGAAGAAAGCATCTCGGTTGGCTGATGAATCATTGGTGCGTGACGTTGACACTTCTCGCACCTGGACGAGTATTTCTCGCAATCTTGTATCATGGTCGGCCAGTAATAGCCGTGTCGTTTGATTTTTATTGCCAAGGCTCGTCCTCCCGAATGGTTACCACAGGAGCCGCCGTGGACCTCCTCCATGATTTCCCTTGCCTCTTTTCCTTCGACGCAGGCGAGTAATGGCCCCGAGAATCGCCATTTGAAAACATTGTCGTCGAGCAAGATGTAGCGCGCTGCTTGTGCCCAAAGCTTTCGAGCTGCCCATTTGTCTGACGGTAAGATACCATTGCAGATGTATCCATGGATGCCGTCAAGCCACCCTTCGTCGCAGCCGTACTGTATGTCTGTACATGCTCCATTTGTCCTGACGACTCTAGTTTCGTGACAGGGGTCGACGTTGGAAGGGAGGGTCGTAAAGTCCTCGTCCATAGACGTTGCTTCTTCTGCAGCATTCGCGGGATCTTCGTCCTCGTCAACTGCATCTATTTCCATCCGAGAGGTGTGTCCTTCGTCTGCCGCATACGTCTCGTCCTGGACCATGGAGCTGTTGATTACTGCTTTTCGTTCGTCGGGGTCATCTTCAGCATTGTCCGCTGCACAGGCTTTCTCCCTTGCAGTCCTGGCAGCTTGAGACCGTGTAACCACACTCACTGTTACTGGAAGAGTGATGCTCGGGCATTCGATGAATTCCACCGGAATAACTCGTTTCAAGGCTGGATCAGAAGTGGATGCGAGGGCGGCCAGTGCATTAGCCGAAGTGTTTTCGCCTCGTGGAATACGCGTGAGTGTAAACTCTTTAATCTATGCAATCAAGTCTTTGACGACTTTTAGATACGCCTCCATACGATCGTCTTTAGCTGCGTATTCCCCGCTGAACTGGTTCGCTACTAACTGTGAATCGCAGAACGCGTGAATGCAATCAATCTTGAGTCCTTGCGCAAGCTTTATTCTGGCAATGAGAGCTTCGTATTCTGCTTCGTTGTTGGAGGCGTGAAAACCTAGGCGGAAGGATTGTTCAAGTATCTCGCCCATTGGTGATGTTAGACGTATCCCGACACCTAAACCATTTTTGGATGATGAGCCGTCAACGTGAAGTTGCCAAGTCGAATTCGGGTTTCCTTCGGCGAGGCTCTCCTCCGGAAGTTCGATTAAAAAATCGGCAAGCACTTGCGATTTTACGCAGGTTCGTCCGCGATACTCGATGTCGTACTCGCTGAGCTCGATAGCCCACTTGGCCAATCGCCCGGATTGACTTGGGCTGTGCAAAATCGACCGTAGGGGTAAAGGACTAAGGACAACGATGGAGTGTGATTGGAATTACGGTCGTAGTTTCCTGGCAGAAATGACCACCGATAGAGCCAACTTCTCCATCTACGGGTATCTTGTCTCTGCGTCGGTAAGGGTCTTACTGACGTAAAAAATTGGTTTCTGCTCGCCCCGTTCGTCGCGAATGAGTACTCCGCTTACTGCCGTGGTGGAGATTGCGGTGTATAGGAAGAGCGGCTCTCCCTCGATTGGCTTTGCGAGCACCAGGGGACTGGCGAGATATTTCTTCAACTGCTGGAAAGCCTGTTCGCACTTCTCTGTCCATTCGAATTTCTTGTTTCCTCGTAAAGTGTCGTAGAAAGGTAAGCACTTATCGGTGGACCGCGAAATAAATCTGTTGAGTGCAGCCACCCTTCCAGTCAGTCTCTGTACTTCACGTTTTTATTTTGGGGAAGCCATCTGGATAAGAGCGTCGATCTGCTTTGGATTCGCTTCGATTCCTCGATGAGTAACTAAGTAACCAAGAAACTCGCCGGACGTGACTGCGAATCTACATTTTGTCGGGTTGAGCTTCATGTTCTGCGAGTTGAGCTGTCGGAAACATTCCTCCAAATGTAGCACGTGATCCGTTGCCTCTAGCGATTTCACCAGCATGTCGTCTATGTAAACCTCCATCGTTCGTCCGAGTTGATTAGCAAACATCTTGTTTACTAAGCGTTGATATGTGGCTCCAGCGTTTTTGAGGCCGAAAGGCATCACCTTGTAGCAATAGATCCCACGATCCGTAATGAAGGCTGTCTTCTCACGATCGTCGGGATTCATTAGAATCTGATTGTATCCAGAGAATGCGTCCATGAAAGATAAGAGTTTGTTACCGGCCGTTGCTTCGACCAGTCGATCAATGTGCGGTAGTGGGAAGCTGTCTTTCGGGCACGCCTTATTTAAGTCGATGAAATCGACGCATACCCGCCATTTTCCGTTCTTCTTTTTGTCTACAACAGGGTTTGCCAGCCAATCCGGGTACTTGACTTCCATTATCGACCCGACTTGTAAGAGTCTTTCGACTTCGTCGTTGACTGCTTTCGCTCTGTCAGGACCCAACTTTCTCCGTTTCTGCTTGATTGGTTTGAAGGTTGGGTCGATGTTCAATTCATGACTGGTTACGCCGATGATGATGTTATAGATTGCTGGGTGATCGGCTACCGAGAACTCGACGAGCTTGATGACACCCCCAGCTTCTACAGGCAGCTTGATCGTCCCGATTGTCATCGTCGTTTCTCCAGAGAATCCAGTCAATGGTTTAGGGGTAGCCACTATGTCGGACGGATTGATGTCCATTCTTTTGAGAGTTTCTTTGAAGATTATGTCCACTGTGCTGCCCGTATCCACCAGCACCCGGACTACGTCGTAGCCACTGATGATCAACTCGATCACGAGAGGGTCATCATGTGGTTTGTCGATTCTGGCTGTTTCCCTTTCTTCGAATGAGATTACGTCGTCTGGAAACTTGGAGGGTGCGGACCAGTTAACGCTGACATCGGCTCGTCGTTGAAAAGCTTTAATCGATGAGATGGTATCCGAGCAATAGTGAGATCCACCCATTATCATGTTGATCCATCTCCTTGGGCCAGATTGTGGCGCTTCGTCGTCTTGCCTCCCTCGCTTAGGAAGATCTTCATTTGCCTGTTCGGGGCGATTTGCGTTGGTATCCTTGTCGAAGTCCTTGAGGCTAATATCACCCTTGAGTTTGCCAGCCGCCAGTTTGGCAGCGAGTTTCAAACCTAGGATGCGGCAATTTGCAGTTGAGTGTCCGAAGATATGGTGATGTTCGCAATAAGCCGTTTCGTCGTAAGTTCCTTGGCCCCTGGTCCACGTGCTACTCCATGTTCCTCTTCCTCGGCCCTGACCTCGTCCTTGCCCATAGCTTGACGAATCAACTTGGTAGTTATGGGCTCCTTTGAATCCCCCCTCGTGTTGGATGTATCCAGGGCCTTGGTTGCCCTTTCTGTTGTTCGGTGGGTTCGGAGCAGAGGGAAGGTGGTTCGTGGACTTCGCCTTTCCGTGCTTCTGGGCTAGGATCTTCACTTCTTCGTTGGAGGCAAAGTCCGTCGCTCGGTGCAATGCATCCTGGATCGTAGTTGGTGCGTTCAGCGCAATCTCCTTCCGAAAATCGGAGTCGAACCACAGGGCTTTCTTTAACGCTTGCAGTGCGGCTTCGTCACTTATCCTTTCTACCTTCGACAGTACCGACTTGAACCATCCGATGAAGGTTCGCAATGTCTCATTCTGTCCTTGCCCCATGGTCCACAGATCCGCACCGGATGTTCGGTGTTCCATGAATATAGCATAATGTTTAAGGAACGCCGACGACAGCTGATTGAAATTGTCGATCGAATTTCTTCCCAGCCTGGAGAACCATTGGAGAGTTGGGCCTTTAAGGTGCTCAACGAACAAGAGACATTGTCCCGCGTCTTCTTCTCCTTCTCTGAAGTTTGCTCGTCCCATCGCTATTGCGAAGGCGGTCAAGTGCTCCTTTGGATCATTTTTACCTTCGTAGACTGGTATCTTCATCTTCCCCGAATCAGAAACCCTTGCCTTAGTGATTCGAGTCGTGAATGGGGTGTTATGTGCTTCTTCAAGCACTCGGTCGAGTTCGGGAGCCTTGCTAGTGGCCCTATGCATCTGAGATCGAACGAATTTCATCTCAGCGGCAGCTCGCTCCATGCCTACCCGGATTTCGGCCATCTCCTCCTTTTGGGCTCGGATCATCGCTTTGCCCTCTTCCTCGATCTGGGCTCGTTGGGTCCAGAGGATGTTCTCCTCCTCTTCGGTGAGGTCCTGACCATGGCCAAGGTTGGTGTTGCTTCGTTCGTTTCGAGTTTGGATCGCACCCGTGAGTTCAGCTTCGCGGTGGTGTTCCGAGTCGTGTTCACCCTCTGGGTTGTCCTCCAGGTTGATCACTGGATTCATTCCGCCCATAGTCTGCGTGTTTGCCTCCTGCGGTGTCGCGTTCAGTTCAGCGGTCGTGGTTGGTTGGTTTGTAGGGAGCAATCCGCCTTGGGTTCTCGGCGCATGGTGGGGTGTTGAGAAATCGAGGACCGTTGGGTTGAGACGTCGAAGAGGGCGCCTCATTAGGTCAACTCCTAAGCCTCTACCACGGGCTCGGCTCGCCGTTGTAAGGACTTCGAGCTTATCGGTCATCGTTGTGTTTAGCTTGTCCTGCTCCTCCGCCTTCTTGAGCAGCGTCTCCAGCATCATCTTGATCTTTGATAGGGCCTCTGGGCTCGTCTCCACGACTGCAGGCATTGGTGTATCTGTTGCTCCAGATCCATCGATCCCCGTGTCCTGCGGATCGTCGGTTCGTCCGTCCCTAGTCATCTTCTTCGAATCGTTCGTGCGGTGGTTCCTTGGAGTAAGAAAGTTTCAAAATCCCCCTCCTTCTAGCGCCAAATTGTGGGGTCGAAATCAACACAATTAGAATTTGTCGGAGGTTTGTTAAGAGGGATGAAATTTCTGCGGATGAACCACGAACGGAGAGATCCAAAGATGGTTTTTATTGAGCTGTTTAGAAAAAGCGTTTCGTACAAGTGTTTGAGAGCAAAAAAGTCTAGGGTTTTTGCTAAGTAAATTCCGGATCCCTTTTTCAAAGGATGTATATAGATATATATACTCCTTTGAGTCGGCGAGGTCAATCCTAAGGACATAAGGAAAATTTCCTAATCTTTCAGGATTTCCGTTTTAGTAAGTCGGCCTGACTTCGTGGGCCTTTGCATCGTTGCAGGCCGAAGATGGGCTTGTTGTCTTTGCATAGAAACGACTTCGGCCGCGTCGTCTTCTGGCTTCGTATAGACTTGACTTCGTCCAGACAGTTTCGTATGAAATTGGCTTCGGCCAGGATTGTCTTCGACAGCTTTGACTTCGGCCAGACAGCTTCATATAGAAATGACTTCGGCTAGGCAACTTCGTATAGATTTGACTTCGGCAAGACAGTTTCGTATAGAAATGACTTCGGCAAGACAGTTTCGTATAGAAATGACTTCGGCCACGTCGTCTTCTGGCTTCGTATAGACTTGACTTCGGCCAGGCAACTTCGTATAGATTTGACTTCGGCAAGATAGTTTCGTATAGAAATGACTTCGGCCGCATCGTCTTCTGGCTTCGTGTAAAATTGACTTCGGCCAGACAGTTTCGTATGGTTTTGACTTCGGCCAGACAGTTTCGTATGGTTTTCACTTCGGCCAGAAAGTTTCGTATGGTTTTGACTTTGGCCAGACAGTTTCGTATGGTTTTCACTTCGGCAAGGCCGTTTGGCCAAAGTGGACAGCTTGGCCGAAGTGGATCGCTTGGCCGAAGTGGACTGCTTGGCCAAAGTGGACTGCTTGGCCGAAGTGGACAGCTTGGCCGAAGTGGACTGCTTGGCCGAAGTGGACTGCTTGGCCGAAGTGGACAGCTTGGCCGAAGTGGACAGCTTGGCCGAAGTGGACAGCTTGGTCGAAATTGACTGCGTGGCCGAAGTGGACAGCTTGGCCGAAGTGCTTGCTGGCCGAAGTGCTTGTTGGCCGAAGCGGAGGTATTTGCCGAAGTGAAGGTCGTGCCGAAGTGAAGTTTTGCCGAAGTGGACCCTTGCCGAAGTGAAGGCCCTTGCCGATGTGGGCTGCACCGAAGTGGATCAGGAGCTGTGCCGAAGTCTCCTTGTTGATGTCCCCCTTGTGCCGAAGTGAGCTATCGCGTGTGCCGACGTGAACCTCGCCGATGTCTCCCTTGTGCCGAAGTGAGCTATCGCGTGTGCCGAAGTGAATCGTGGCCGAAGTGGATCGTGGCCGAAGTGGATCGTGGCCGAAGTGGATCGTGGCCGAAGTGGATCGTGGCCGAAGTGAATCGTGGCCGAAGCCAGGGCTTGCCGAAGCCGGGCTTGCCGAAGCCAGGCTTGCCGAAGTGGGCTATTGCCGAAGCGAAGGCTTGCCGAAGCCAGGGCTTGCCGAAGCGAAGGCTTGCCGAAGCCAGGGCTTGCCGAAGTGGAGCTCTCCCTTGTTTGCCGATGTGAAGGCCTGGCCAATGTGAGCTGTTGCCGAAGCCAGGGCTTGCCGAAGTAGGCTATTGCCGAAGCCAAGGCTTGCCGAAGCCAGGGCTACGTTGGCCAAAGTTTCCGCATTTGGCTGAAGTCTTCCCTTGCTTTGCCGAAGTCTCCATGCCGAAGCGAAGCTTCCTTGGCCAGAAATGGAGCTGCTTTGGCCAGAATGGCCTCTCTTGTGCTTAAGTGGACTCGTACAGAAATGACTTAGGCACAATTTCGGCCTTGTCCGATTCTTCGTATTTTCATACTTAGCCATTTTCCCATTGATCACAGCTGAGTGGGTTTTGATCCCAACATCTGGCGCACATCCCAACACTGAAACAGAGATCTGGTCTACTTGCAGTCAAATACAACAAACTTCCAATCATCCCACGATACAGTTTCTCATCCACTGCTTCTCCATTGTCGTCTTTTGAGAGTTTAGTGGTTGATCCCATTGGTGTTTTTGCACTCTTACTTGAATGAAGATCAAATCGAGTCATAAGGTTCTGAGCATATCTACTTTTAGTTACAAAGATGCCTTCAGCCATCTGCTTTACTTGAAACCCCAGAAAGTATGTGAGTTCACCAACCATACTCATCTCAAACTCTTTCATCATACTCTGAACAAAAATATCTACAAGTTTCTGATATGTTGACCCAACACGATGTCATCAACATAGATCTGAACCACCATCACATTGCTGCCTTTGGTCAGAATGAACAGAGACTTGTCCACACTTCCTCGTTTGTACCCTTGTTCAATCAGGAAAGTGGTCAACTTTTCATACCAGGGCCATGGTACCTGTTTCAATCCATACAATGCTTTCTTCAGCTTGTAGACATATGTTGGATGTTCTGGATGCTCAAACCCTTTAGGCTGCTCAACCCCTTTAGGCTTCTCAACATACACCTCTTCTTGCAGAATCCCGTTTAGAAATGCACTCTTGACATCCATCTGATGTAATATGAAGTTTAACACACAAGTCATCCCAAACAGAAATCTGATTAATTCCAAACGTGCAACAGGGGCAAACGTTTCATCAAAGTCAATTCCTTCAACCTGAGAATACCCTTGAGCAACCAACATGGCCTTGTTTCTCACAACAGTACCTTGTGCATCAGTCTTGTTCTTGAAAATCCACTTAGTGCCAACAACATTTACATTGTCTGGTCTTGGTGTCAAATCCCAAACTTGACTTCGCTCAAACTGTTCCAACTCTTCTTGCATTGTAGCAATCCAGTATTCATCAACCAATGCCTCCTTGTGGTTCTTAGGTTCGATTGTTGAAACAAAGCAAGCAAACCTCACCATCTCCTTGAAGTCAATCTGCTTCTTGCGTGTAACTCTACCACCAGCAATATCACCGATCACATCTTTCTGATAATGATTCCGATGGACCTTAGGTTGGACTCTGTCATCTGAATCCTCTTCGTCTGATT
Source organism: Pseudoturritis turrita (assembly GCA_900406555.1). Taxonomy (NCBI): domain Eukaryota; kingdom Viridiplantae; phylum Streptophyta; class Magnoliopsida; order Brassicales; family Brassicaceae; genus Pseudoturritis; species Pseudoturritis turrita. The sequence goes on from OVBL01000350.1 coordinate 27,597, forward strand.
CTGAATCCTGATCACATCTCTCCTCATCACTCTTCTGTTGATCTTCAACCTTCTTTGGTGATGTATCTGTTATGTCAAGCAGCTTGACATACACTTTCTGAGCTGGTGACTCATCAACAACCACATTCGCTGTTTCCATCACCATCTTGGTTCTTCTGTTGAAAACTTTGTACGATGTGCTTGTACCATAGTATCCAAGAAATATACCATCATCACTCTTAGCGTCAAACTTCCCAAGTTGATCCTTATCATTCTGAATGTAACTGACACATCCAAAGACATGAAAGTAACTGACACTGGGTGTTTTTCCCCTCCACATCTCATAAGGGGTTTTGTTTGTCCCCTTACGAACATACACCCTATTGATGATGTAACATGCAGTGTTAACTGCTTCAGCCCAGAAATGTTTAGCCACTTGATTGCCATGTAACATTGCTCTAGCCATTTCCTGCAGTGTACGATTCTTCCTTTCAACAACTTCATTCTACTGTGGGGTATGTGGAGCTGAGTACTGATGACTGATCCCTTGTGCACAATAAAATTGTTCAAACAAATCATTCTGGGACTCACCTCCATGATCACTTCTGATAGTCTTGATTCCCCACTTCTCATTCTTCAGTTGTATGGCAAGAATCTTGAAACTTTCCAAGGTTTCTGACTTCTCTCTCAAGAATCAAACCCAAGTGTATCTTGTGTAGTCATCCACCAGAACAAACACATACTTCTTTCCAGAAATGCTCTCCACCTGAAATGGTCCCATGAGATCCATGTGAACCAGATCTAGAGCCTTTTTGGTCTGAATATCCTGAATTCCTTTGTGTTGAACCTTAACTTGTTTTCCTTTAGCACAAGGTCCACACACAAACTTCTGATCTGACATAAACTTTGGAACCCCTCTAACCAGCTCCTGATTGACCAGCTTTGTCATCGTTCTGACATTCATGTGACCCAACTTCCGATGCCACAGCTGCAACTCATTATCTTCTGTGATGTTGAAACATCTGTCAGCCTCCTTCCACACATAACAGTTGTTTCCTGTCCTGATACCTCTGAGCTTTACTTCTTGATTCTCATTCAACGCTTTACAGTATGTCTTAGTGAACACTACATCATATCCTTCATCACACAACTGGTTGATACTGATGAGATTTGCCTTCAGCCCTTCGACAAAGTATACATCCTCAAGGTCAGGTTTGTATGGTCCTCCAGTCTTACCTTTACCTTTGATCGATCTTACCCTTTGCTCCATCACCAAAGGTAACTCTCCCAGCTGTTACATCTTCAAACTCCTCAAGACTGACTTGACAACCAGTCATGTGTCTAGAACACCCACTGTCAAAATACCACTTGGTGTCAATGCTTCTTAGCACTGGTGCATCAGCCGTATAAGCCACATTATAGTATAGGTCCCGTTTTTCCACCCACACTATATGTCTCACTCTTCTGTCTGGATACCCAGGTTTGTGCTTCAACAGTTGCTCAATTTTCTCTTGAAATCGGTAGTAGTGAACCTTCTTGTGACCTGGTTTACCACAGTAGAAACAGCCTGACAAGCTTTTCGAGATTTTAGGTTGCCTGTGTTGAGACTCCTTTGGCTGAGAGGCTTTCACAAACACTGACTTATCTTTCGAAGGTCCGCCTTGAAAACCCAAACCCCAGTGTACTTTTCCTGATTGCCCCCACAGAAAGCAACTTATCCAGGTCTCTAGTACCTTTGCTCAACATCTTGATGTTGCGCAGTTGTTCATTCAGATGACCTTGCAACACTTCAGACTTATCCTTCTCAGAGTCCAACAGTTCCTTCAGATATTCGATCTCTTTCTGCAACGCAAGATTACCGTTGATCACCTTTTGACACTCTTCCATCTTTGCTTTTAGATCGTCTCTAAGTTGAACAATAGTACCCTGGAACTTCTCAGATCTGATTTCCTTCATAATTATATCATGATCTGCACGCAATCATTTGACATAGTCGTTCAGCTTACTATTCTCTATCTTCAGCTCCCTGTTCTCATTCTTTGTCTTTATGAGACATTCACATAGAATCTTGTTTTCATCAAACAGTGATAGATCAATATCCTCTTCTTCAGACTCCATTTGTTCATCATCCTCGATCACCCCAAGATATGCTACATAGTTCAGCATCTCATCTTGATCACCATCTTCGGAGTCACTTTCACTTCAGGTCACATAGGATTTCTCCTTTCCTTTAGTGTTTCCAACACATTCAGCCTTTGAGTGACTCAGTCCTTTACACTCCGAACACTTCAGCTGTTCGCGTCTTTTGATGGTAGGGCAGTTTCTGACGAAGTGTCCAAACCCTTGACATTCATGACATTGTACATCACTTCTCTTCAGACCCTTGTTTATATCAGCCCTTGGTTGACTTGTCACACCCTTCTGTTGGTAACATGCCCCTCTTCTTTGTCCAAACTCCATCCTTGAAAGATACTTCTTGACAATCAATCCAACCTGATTCTCAATCTCATCTGACTTGTCCTCATCCTTGTTAATAGTAATAGCAACACCTTTGGCTTTTGTTTCCATCTTCTTCTGATATTCCAACTCATAGACTTGCATCATACCAACAACTTGACTGAAAGACATTTCATCAGAGTTCAAAGACACATCAATGGCTGATTTGTGTGACTGGAATTTTTCAGACAGACTCCTGAGAAACTTCTTCACCAGCTTCTTGCCTTTATACTTCTTGCCCAAGACAGCAGCTTCATTCGCAATCGAACTCAACCGACCACTGTAGGCCTGAATTGACTCATTATCACCCATCTTCATGGTCTCAAATTTTGGTGCCAGCATGTCAATCTGTGTCCACCTTACACTGTCTGTCCCTTCATACTGAGTTCTCAAGGTGTCCCATGCCTCTTTGGTTGTGGTACAACTTTGAACCTGCTCAAACTGGTCTTTGGACAGTGATCTCTAGATTACAGACAGTGCCTTGGAGTTGTACTTGGACAGAGTTTTCTCTTCAGCAGTCCAGTCTTTCTTGGGTTTCACCACAGTCTCATCCTCATCATTCTTGACTGTTAGTTTCTCCCAACCTTCTTCAACCACAGTCCAAGTATCTTCATCAATCCCTTGAATCAACGTCTGAATCTGCACCTTCCACCACCCAAAGTTCTCAAGGTGTCCCATGCCTCTTTGGCTGTGGTACAACTTTGAACTTGCTCAAACTAGTCTTTGGACAGTGATCTCTAGATTACAGACAGTGCCTTGGAGTTGTACTTGGACATAGTCTTCTCTTCAGCAGTCCAGTCGTTCTTGGGTTTCACCACAGTCTCATCCTCATCATTCTTGACTGTTGGTTTCTCCCAACATTCTTCAACCACAGTCCAAGCATCTTCATCAATCCCTTGAATCAACGCCTGAATCTGCACCTTCCACCACCCAAAGTTCTCAGCTTCCAGAACCTGTGGCTTGGTCATTGCGTACACGTGTTGTGGGTTCTCCATACTCATCTCAGGATCACACCTGTTCGAAGAAACAAACAATCTTTAACATATGTCTGCTCTGATACCAATTGTAAGTTCAGAGAACGTGCACAACACAGAATTTCGCTTGGAATGCGCCAATCAAACTCATCTACTATTATTTTTTATAAGTACCTTTACAAGATTCACCTATAAGGATCTATACACGTCTAGTTCTTAGACTGTTTTCTATCCACGAATCAATAGCCTATACTACCCTATGATCTCACGCTCTTAGTGAATCAACAGGCTGAACACTCACCTTGACAGCTTTTGTATTTTGGTCGAACCTTCAAGTTACAATATCTCCAAAGTGCGGCTCTAAGTGTTACCTTCCCTAGGCACGACCCTTAGACCTTATATAGGAATATTGCAAACCCTAACCCTAGGATTCTCTAAATATTCTCTAAGATATGCGAAACGGCATAAGCTTGTTCTTTAAATTTATCCTTTCCATATTTGATGCACGCCAAGATCTTCAAATCTTCAGCGTGAATATTCACTGTCCAGCTCAGCAAAACTTGATCGATACCTTTCTCGTCACTCCAAGTTCATTGCCGCCTGAACAGCTTTCTGTTTGATGCATCCTCTATGTTCGCAGCTTCTAACTCACAGACGTCTGCATTTTCAAAAATTATTTGATCATATAAAAAAGTTGGTGAATGATCAGTTTTGAAAGAGTCCTTGTTTTTTTTTTTTTAACATTTTAATGAGGAAATTAAGAAATGTGAATCTCTTGAACAAGTTTCATTTTAGTCTTTAGATTTCTTATTCATTAGCATTATTTTCTTTCCTAGATTTAAATTAACTTAATTAGTTTACAAAGAAAATATTACCTAATTAATAAAGCCATTTCGGTGACAACTAAACTTTAAAAACTAAATGAACGTAGATCATCAAAACCGCTAAGGTATTGAGCAGCGGTGCAGAATCAGATCCCATGTCCGTTATGGACCCTTGTTACCTTTCAGATACCATATGAAGATAGAATATCATTACCTCATTTAATCAAAAAGTTTGACTTAGTAACCATGAACCATCCTTACATCAAAGTTAACACCAAAAATAACAAACCCTCTCTAACAATCACAGAGAGACTCGTTACCTTTAAGCATATCTTAATCAAAAAGTTTGACTTAGTAACCATGAACCATCCTTACATCGAAGTTAACACTAAAAATAACAAACCCTCTCTAACAATCACAGAGAGACTCGTTAACTTTAAGCATATCTTAATCAAAAAGAGATGAAATTTGTTCTTGGAATAATGAGTTGCTCAACATTGAACATCGACAAAAGAATCCATAACTGATCATTCCGCATCCCACAATAGCTGATCAGTCCAGCTCCGTCCCTCCCCATCTCTGAACCCGACTCTCGGCTTGCTCAGCCTGCAGTATTCAGAGCTGATAAAATGATTAACCAAACACAAAGGAGAAACATCGCAAAAAAGAGGATATAGAGACAAGACCTCTTTGTTCCAGTTAGTGAAGTAGATGATTCCAATCAATATAAGTGTCTGCAAACAGATTCCAGCTACCATACCTCCCCATATCCCCTGCAAATTCACAAATGAATTAGCACCAAACTGGAAACCAACAATGAACATAAAACGAAACCGAACCAAAACTAAACTCAAGTCGAACTTATAGTGACCGAACAAAAACAAACCAAATTCAAAGTTTAATACTTTCAAATAAATGTATGCCAAGAAAATACATTTGAATTATACAAATAATATATATTGTAATTAAAATAAATTATCTTATTTCAATAATTAACTTATCCAAAACCCAAACTAAACCCGATCTGAATCAAACGAATTTGAGGTTCCAATTTTGTGAAGATTTTCAAAAAAGAAAACTGAAAAAACCGAATATCAGTTGAAGTATGCCCCGGGTAAAGTCCGACTCTCCCCAGAATTCTACGGGTTTATAGTGTTGCTTAAAAGCTAACCTGAACGCCAAGGTCTAGTGTGAATCCAAGAACAAGACCAGCAGGAAGTCCGATAATGTAATAGCACGCAATGTTCACGTATGCCACCAGAGACTGCCATCCAGCTCCAACCGCAACCCCTGAAACGTGACAAAAGTGATCCCAACTTAGTGATTCTGATCCTATATTTGTTTTTCATTCTTTTTTTTTTATGCCACCACTCAGCGTGAAGTACCTGACAAGACGGGCTGGAGGCTGTTCAAGAGGACCGTGAAGCCCAACAAAACGGCTATTTTCGTGGTTTCGGCTGCCACAGCTTCGCTAGACGTGAAGAGATGAGGGAAGCTGTCTTTTGTGGCTAAGACAACAATCATGCACACAATACCGATAAGAGTTGAAGTTATGGAGACAACTATCACTGAGAATTTCGCTAGATTTGCATTTCCCGCACCCAGTTCATTCGATACCCTCACGCTGATCACACCAAGAGATAAATGTAACAGTTTATTAGAGTTTAATTGGTTTTCTTATGTGGCTGTCGACAACAAAAATGAAACAGAAACGTAGAACTTACCTTATCGCAGCATTAAACCCGATTGAAATCATGGCGGTCCACCCTTCTATGTTCATGCTGTATACATGTAAATATACATAATATGCTGTCAAACCCAAAATTATAAAAACATTTACTAAACAAACATATTTTCAATGGGTCCAGCACAACTCGGTTACCAAATGGAGATGGCATCGACTGGTATCAACGGATTAGGAAGGAGACCCGTGACAACGACAAGAACCATCAAGTACCAAAATTCCAAACTGCAGAATCCAAAGAACAAACCCGTCATTCTAATCGAAATCCTAGCTTATGTAAGTCAGAAGCTATTTGCTAACCAAAAAATGGGATGAAAATAAAAAAAACTGGTACCAGAGCATAACAGCAGAGGCTAAGGATAGTTTGACAAATCCGTAGAGGTCCCGAAACGCAAGCCAAGAAAATCCACTCCACGCACCGTCTGATTTGGTGATTAAGATATACAAAAGCTGACCGATAACGATAAACCACCACGAAGTATTAAGAGTGATGGCTGCACCTACAAGTCCCCACTTAAAGTAAAGGATGAAGAGCCAGCTAAAGACTGCATGTATAATTAAAACCACTCCAGAGATCCAAGCCATCACAAGCACTTTCCTCTGCGACTGTAAGAATTTCTGTATCGGGAAGTTGGCTGCATAGGCAAATAGTTGTGGGATCATCCACAGTGCAAATTTCCCTGTAAATGTAAATTTGAAAGGGTTAACACGTAGAAGTTGTAAGCTGTGTGTCATAGACTTTCATCTCAAAACCAGTTGGCAGAAAGGAACAATACGAATGATACCTGCGGCTTTAGAGATGTGAGGAGCCTCGCCGAAGAAGGAAAGAATAGGAGGAGCCCAAATGTAGATGGGAAGAATACATAAAGCAGTGGTAAAGAGAATGACCCAAGAACGCTGCATATATATTCCCAGCATCCTAAGCTGTCCCGCTCCATATGCTTGTCCGCACAACGTCTCTAATGCACTCCCCATCCCTAACTGCCACCATTTTCCATCACCAAAACATTTAATTTGCTTTTTTTTTTCTGCTAGACTTGTTTGATCTCTTAGCTTTTTCCATTGGGAACTTAACAAGGACTAGGGAATGATACAATATGAAAGAAAAATGTTTTCTAGGTACTGAAACTAAAGCCCGTGACAATAGCTACAAATCCCGACTGAAAAAATGAATGTTTAGCCCCACTAATAAGAGTATAATGCATGGTGATATGCACCAACAAACGGAAAATATTTTGTAAACTACATTCGCGCGGAACCGTTATTTTAAAAAGCTTGGTTAACTCCGGGTATCATTACTACTGGTTCATGACAACATTGCAAGCAACATGTCGCACAAATTTTAACATTTGTCTTTCATCTTCTACATTCTTAATATCTTATGGCTAGTATAGAATTTTAAATCAACCACAGCTAATAGGCATTTTAAAGATTGTGTTCAAGCCTAAGCGTAACCCGATAAAGAGCCAAACCTCTAAAACATGCCCTTTCTATTTGTTTTGACTTGGGATCGGAAAATTTTCAGGAGAACTTTCATCTTGCTTCCTCGAGGTTACTCTTAGAGCCATATTCAGCACAATAAGTGGGAAATTGTTAGACGGATGCAAAATTATAACACCTTTAAAACTCTACATTAATATGTCTACTTTATTTGAATCTAGATTACACAGTTAGTTGGCAAGTTCATAAATATTTATGCATATATGGGAAAAGAAAAAAGTCACTCAATATTAGATTTATTTAACTTTGAAAACTGAAAACACAAAAGTTGAACTTGCAAAAATTGGAGGGATATGAAATTGTTATAACCATTTGTATGTTTTTACTACTTTCCTAAATATTTTAAAGTCATTGCTTATCTATAATCTATTGAAAACTTCATATATATTATTATTATTTAATATTAATAGTAGCAAATTGGAAGTCAATGAATAAAGCAAAAATACATGTGGTAACAAGGAGTGGAGCGTGTCTAGTAGTGGATAGGCTAAGGCAAAGAAAAAGGATGGTCCTACACTCTTAAATAAAGGTTTGGCTTAAGTTTAGATTAGAATCATGTAGAGCCAGCTTCTAAAATAGGGTGGGGAGTGCATGGCACGAGTCCAACTCGGGGATCCATAATACCCAGATATTGTTTTTAAAAAAATTCAAAATAAATTTCCTAATAATATTGAATTAGCTCTGAAATTATGTTCTCTAATCTTTGTTCTATATGAGGAATATTGAAATAAAAAAATTTAATCCTGTTTTGAAAACGGAACCAAAACAAAACATGAATTTCCAAATTTTATTTTGGAGCAAAATTATTTAATTATTAATAATATATATACAGAATATTATAAAAAGCATCTAAAACTCTCTAAATTTTAGAATATACTCGTTTGTTTTGTTTTTCTGAACTTCCATCTCATTCTGGTTTTAGTCCAATTTCAGTTTTCTTTCAATTCTTCAAATCTTCATTATATTGTCAACAACATATATTCAACCAGATTTGAATCCGGAACAATGATAATGATGATATTATCATTAGAATACAGATAGCATATTGGGTCCACATTGAGACTAACTTCTTCTAATCACAAGGATAACACTGCAAATCATGAAATAATTTTAAATGTATGGGGAGATCTAGTTTGCTATACTCAATATATAAAAAAAGGTTTAAAATATTGAATTCAAACAGAACAAAAAACAAGAAAGGGACACGTGGCAAGGGTTACGCACCATGACACCGAAGGCGAGACCGGAGATTACAGAGTTCTCGACTGAGACGGCGGCGAGCTCGAGTTCGCCGAGACGGCCAGAGAAAGTCTGAGTTAGTGCACCGAGAGAGTATTGGCTGATGGCTGTGAAGATCGCCGGTCCAGCAAGCTCCCAGAGCCGCCTCGACTCTTCGCCGAACTCTTTAGCCCATACTTTTGACCCCGGTTTGGTTACGGCCAGCTCCGGCGGCTCACGGGGGTCAAGCAACGGCAAGGTCTTATCCTTTCCCATTCCTCTGCCTTAGTTTCTCTCTCTCGGTTTTCTCTTTCTTCGGATATGGATTAAATAAGTAGGGTGGCGACGGTGGTAGGTACCAAAATGAATAGAACAAAACTTTCTGATATGATATATGGGTAAAAATAAATCGCCAAAAAAGACCAAACGAAGCTAATGACATAAGCCCATCTATAGTTTCGTGTATTATTTTTTGTGTAAGAAATTAATACTAGATAATTTAATTTTGGAGCTGCTATGCAAAATGATACAGTGACATAATTGTAAATAAACAGATGTTGATTTCGTATGTGTGTTTTAATTATATAACATGTTTTTTTATCTGCTCACACGTTATTTTGCATAGTGTGTGTTTTTTTTTTATAATTCTCCAACGTTTTAAGATAGAATGTGTTTTTTTCCTCAAAATAGGTTATTGATTAGTATATGGTACTAGATTATTTTAATTTTAGTTAGTTTTGCATATGTACTCTTTTTATTGATCATCATTTTATTGAAACAAATATCATATTTATAGTTTACTTTTCCTAAAATTTGATATCGGATAAAAAAATTTTTTGATAAACAAATCAAATGAATTTTGCCACTTAGTAATCCTCTTTACGAATTACGTGATTTTATAGATTAGACATGACTAAAAAATCTAGAGTACATTCAAGGCCGGCTTTTGGGATGGCGGGAGGCCCCACACCCAGAATCCATGCCAAATTTATTAAAATGTCTCGAGAAAAAAAGTCTAAAAAATAATTTTTGACAAAAATATTATATTAAAAAGAGTCTAAAAAATAAAATTTTCCCAAATTCTATAAATATTGTTCATCTTCTTCATTTCAAAAATCAATTTTTTTTTGAAAATTTTTCACGAGTTTTTGGAAACTTCCACACTTTTTAATAAAATTTTAAGTGTTTTTTATAAATTTTCACGAATTTATCCTGTAGAAATAATGCTCCTTATTCGTTTGAAAGTTCCATTTTCAAATCTAAATCTTACTTCCAACATCATAAACACTAACAACCATCTTAATTCTCGTCGAACTTCATAATTTTTTAATCGTAAAATCTAAACCTAACCCCAACCTTCTAAATCTAAACCATCGACTAATCCTTGTCGAAGCTCCCGCCACCGGATATCCACCCTTTCTCCCTTTCAATTTTTTCTCTTATATTCTTATCTTCTCTACAAGAAAAACGCTGATTTTTGACAATCAATTATGTCAGAAATCAGTCGAAAATAGCAACTTCCGACCGATTTTTGACAATTACAGTTATGTCGAAATTCATTCGTTGGAAACAATTAATAGTCGGGATTATGTTAGTAACTTATTGGCGACATAATCTCTTGGAAAACCCGTCATAAATATTGGTCAAAATTTGGTGTGAGTTAAATGTGAATTAAAAAGGTATTAATGACGCGATGAAAACTCTAAGGCAATATAAAAAACGAGGAAGACAACAATGATGGAAAAACTTTTTTCCGACATTTATTCGTTCATACATTATATTTTTTTCTTCCTAAGATTTGCATCCCTATCATCTAACCGTTACATCCATAAAAATCCGCTATCCGAGATTTTGAGACCTACAAGGGGAGTCTCGGAAACAATTTCGGCTAAAAGTCTAGTCTTCGTAAAACTAACCGCATGCTTCATTTGAGTATCATGTCAGTACTCGAGTGCATTGACACATAATAAATTAGCCCACCTACTGCGTCACCAAACCGACATAAAACCTCGTGGCATGTAATAATCACTTTACCTGGTACACACCAAGGAAGTTAGACAAGACATCAAGTTAGGTCGGTTATATGGGTCGAATCGATCCAGAATCTCGCCAAGTTTTTCATATAAAAACTCATTTCAAAATGAGGATTCAGATGTTGGGAAGAGAGAAAGCTTCGGAGATCGAGAGGCAGAAGAAAAGGATAAGCAAATAAACAAAGGAAAAGATTCATCCTTTCATGAAGGCAACACACGCACACTTGTTGGGGTCAACTTTCACCCCATCAAGATCAACTGGTGAAAATACTAAGTATGGAGAAAAAGCCTAGGCGACGAGCCAAGTTTTTGGCGACGAGCCAAACTTGGCTAGGCAACGAGGGAAAGGAGAAGACGAGCCAAACTTGGTTCGGTGACAAAGAAAAGGAGCAGACGAGCCAAACTTGGCTCGGCAACGAGGGAAAGGAGAAGACAAGCCAAACTTGGCTCGGCGACAAAGGAAAGGAGAAGACGAGCCAAACTTGGCTCGGCGACAAAGGAAAGGAGAAGACGAGCCAAACTTGGCTCGGCGACAAAGGAAAGGAGAAGACGAGCCAAACTTGGCTCGGCAACAAAGGAAAGGAGAAGAGGAGCCAAACTTGGCTCGGCTTTGCTCGGCGACAAGGGAAAGGAGGAGATGAGCCAACAGTTGGCTAGGCATGAAGAAGTGAGTGACGAGCCAACGTTTGGCTAGGCGACGAGCCAACGTTTGGCTAGGCATAAAGAAGTGAGTGACGAGCTAACATGTTGGCAAATCAACAAACGGTGACGAGCCAACATGTTGGCAAACCAACAAACGGTGACGAGGCAAAGAAAGAAGTCCGCATCTGAATCAGAGAAAGGAAATTCCAAAGAATAAGAAAATTCTCCTTTATCCTTTAGGAAAAGGCCTAGCCGACTATTTTGCGTATAAATAGACAATGTACCTCTGGAAAAAGGGGATCCGAAAAATTGACCTAGCAAAACACTTGTTATTCTTTGCAACAGCTTTCAAAACAGCTAAGATAATAAAAACCATCTTTGGATCTCTGTTCCTGGTTTCTTTGCATAGAAATTTGTCGAATCCCTAAATTCTTCTTACAAGTTTTAGTTGTGCGAGTTTCGACTCCCACAACACTCAAGAGCGAAGATCATACCTTAATGATCTACCATGTCTCCTTCAACCACAATATAAAAGGATCCTTAATGATCTACCATGATCGTCAGAGAATTCTAACACCACTTTGATGGGCAGTTTTCTTCTTTAGACTCCTTCACAAAACAATATATTGAGTCTTAGAGCGCTTTCGACTAAGACTAAGAACTTAAAACCTATCTTCTTTCCAAAAGCAGATTATCTTATGATTCATGTTGATCTATTTCGATTTGACCGCCGGGAAATTTTCTGGAGAAAAAACAATTCTCTGTCCTCCGAAATACTATCTTGACCATGTTAATGTGCCAGGACGGAGAACCCCAAAACACGATCCGGAGATCAGATCCATGCAAGACATTGTGCTAGAGTGTTGCACATGTTTATCCCTCCCCCCTAATGGACAAGTCTTCTACCCTTCGCTTCCCAAACAAACGCCATTTTCTAAAAAAATAATTCAATTGTCCGGAGGATGTGAAATCCCACCTGAACATGTATATTAGT